>JAVHZZ010000004.1:120531028-120556528 GCA_036250195.1 Mixophyes australis | reverse complement strand
ATATTATATATATGTGTGTGTATATATATATCATATATATATATATATATATATATATATGGTGTGTGTATATATATATATATATATATATGTATATATGTGTGTGTTATATATATATATATATATATATATATGTGTGTATATATATATATATATATATATATGTGTATAATATATATATATATATACATATATATATGTATATACACATATATATATATATATATACATATATATATATATATATATATATACCACAGTATCAAAAACACAAGGGCGCTTCCATAGTGTATTATCCAAGTAAAATGTTTTATTCCAAACATTAAAATAGAAAATAGCACGTACAGATGGCAAAGGAATTCAGGCATAAATAGTACAACAGCACTGATATTCACATACGAACAGCAATATTTGAAGCAGCTCGAAGTCAGAGAGTCTCCACAATCACCTCTACGCGTTTCATCCCTTAGGACTTCGTCAGGAGGCGTCCAGTTTCCAATAGATTCCAACCATATACCGAAACCAAGACAGAGAAAAGCAAAGAAAGAATGTCAAAGGCACCCGTGAAATATAATAAAAAGTGATAGGTGGCAGCGTACCAAACAGGTATAAATAAACAGCTTATCTGTATCTGGAATGCCTGAACGTGGCCTCCAATCAGCCTAGTAGGTCAGGTACAGATGTATAGAGAGCTTGCGTGGATATAAATGGATCACCGGTCACAGCACAGTCACAGCTCACAAACTCCACTCAGCCGATGTATTATAAGAGGAAAGAGCCATATAGTGTAGTATTTATATACAAATAATTTATTCAGCATATAAAAAATGCACACTCACAATGTATATAAAGTTTAAAAGCTTATTTGTAATCCTGGGATAAAGGGAATACTGCTTAACAGTGTAGATTTCTGGATATTTCATGAGGTAAACACCAATGGGCTCCACACAGAAGTTCTCAAAGGGATCACTCTCAAATATCAGGAAGACAGTATAGCCTCAAATGTACCAGGAGTGGGTGGTAGTGAACAACCTCAACGCGTTTCGTTCAGTTTGAACTTCACTATTCCTCCTACCTTTGTATATATTGAAGATATATATATATATGAAGAACCGCAGCCACCTGATTCTTATTTTTATAAGTAAAAAACTTTTCTCCTCCTGCGGCTCTGGCCTTGTTCTATCAGCCCCCCGGACCAGGGGTGCCAGAGGGGGTCTGATAGAAAGAGGCCCACACCGCCAGTTGGAGAGAAAAATTGACTTATAAAAATAAGAATCAGGTGGCCTCAGTTGCCACCGGCCTACTGGGAAAATTCCCGGAAAGGCTTTAAAAAAAAATGTTATATTGCTTAACAAGACAACCACTTTGACCAACATGTTTAAGCTCGTTAACCACTATATTGGTTCCTACATTAGCAGAGTAAAAAATTACGTTTCTCAATATTTATAAATCCACACGCACACACTGTGGGCGGAATGTTGACACAGTGGTTACCATTTTGCTAGGGGCAATGTGTTCAATTCCAACCTGAGCACTATCTGTATGGAGTCTGAATGCTCTCTTCCCACACTCTAAAAACACTGTTACATTAATGGCTTTCAATTAAATAAACCCTAGTGTGTATGAATGTGGTAGGGAAAATATATTGTAATCTCTAATGTGAACTGAATAATTAAACATTCACTTTAAAGCACTGTGTAATATGATGGTGCTATATATTGGTAATAAACATATCTATTACCCCTTTTCCCCAGTAACCTGTGTCGGTGTAACCTGCAATCCAAACTATAGGTGGAAATTTTCCCACACTTTAAGTTCAGTGTGCAGTTTGCTCTGTAAACAGAAAGTTATCTAGTACCACATGATGCAAAACAATTATTGTAAAACTTTTGATGAATTCCAAACATTATATTTCAAAACAACAACTCTTGGCACCACAAGCCAGATATTTTTGGACAATCAAACACAACAGGTCTATTTTAATCATTTATTTTTTTATTATATCTAAAACTGACATAAATAACAGCAAGTTGCTATCTGATTAGCATATGTATACTGCAAGCATAGTACGGGGTATGTTCTATGAAAAAAACTGAAGGTAAGATTATAATTTTAAAAACGCCAAGAAGATTATACACAAATGAGCCAGAAAGTTGAGCTACACAGTTTATTTTTTAGTTAGTTGCCATGACATCGTACATAATCTTTATTTCATGACATCATTTTATGCATTGGCTACAGCTACCATACGCGTTTATGACATATATATATAATGCTTTCCCTGGGAACATAGCAAACCACTGGGTTTGATAATCTTTAATTAATATCCTAATATTGGCAGATAATACCCAATTCTAATTTTTCTCCTCACTATAATTCCAGTTTCTACTTATACACAGTCTGTGTCTATATTTAACATTCTACGTTATGTTTGTGGTAAAATTGTGGCTGACACACAAGAAACAGGAAGTGATTGCTTTTAAAATAAACTTGATCATTTGCATTTGAACTTCAAAATAACTCTCATTATCTGGTAAACAAGAGAATGTGTCAATCAACTGACATGCAGTTTAGATACCATAAGTAAAAAAAAAAATATGATCCACACCTAAATGTTCAATGATAGTTCATAAGAAGAATGAAAACTTAAAAGACTATGTTTTGTATAGTTCACTCGCTTATAGGATTCAGGTCTCCTGCCACTGTTCTTCCACCCACGTGTCTTTAGTCAATTGACTTGGGGTTTAGGGAAGAGATGACCACCACTTTTGCACACCGCCAGTTATTAGTTGGCTGAAGTCTTCTATTACCAAGATCTCCTCCCCCAGATGTCAGGCATGATTGCTTGTGTATCAATGCTGAAAGATGCATTTAGGGGCTTCCCATACATTTAGAAACATCTACAGATGTCATTTTTCCAACAATAGGAATGGATGATCACATGGACGGATTGGAAACTTAAAGTGTCCATGGAAAAGAGTTCTGAAAATGTCCTTTTGTAGGTGGGACCACGTCAAAAAGACTGCCCTCTTTACCTCTTCTTGGGGCAGATATACCTTTCACAGGTTAAAAACACTAGCATCTGCAGTTTAAAAATGTTTTTTTCTGTTTGAATTTAATGAAAATACTCCCATGAATGTGCCATGCAAAGTTGATTGCAAGACATAGTAGGAATTATACTGTTTTTCATGATAATTTGGCCAGTATTAGTTATAGACTGCCATACAACACAGAGAGTATCATATGGCCGTCATACAATACAGAAGGCATACTATTGACCGCTATACTATAGACTAGAGAGATCATTCTAATTGCCAATATACAAGAGAGCATCTAAGTGACTGGTAAACAATTCAGAGATCATCCTAGTGATCACTATATAATATAGAAAACATCCTAATGAATGCCATACAATACACAGAACCTCCTAGTGATGGCCATAGAATACAGAACAGAGAGCATCATAGTGACTGCCGTACAATACAGAGCAGAGAACATTCTTGTTGCAACCATACAATACAAGAGAGCATTATAGTGACCGCCAAACAACTCAGAGCAGAGATCAATCTTGTGACAGCCATACAATACAGAGAGCATTCTTATGAAACCGTACAATACAAAGAGCATCCTAGTGACACCATACAACAGAGAGCAAAGAGCATCCTAGTGCCCACTATACAATACAGAGCAGAGAACATACTTGTGACAGCCATACAATACAAAGAGCATCCTAGTGACAGCCATACAATACAAAGAGCATCCTAGTGACTGCCAATATAGAGAGCATTCTTGTTACTGTCATACAATAAAAAGAGCACTCTTGCGATCCCTATATATTATAGAAACATTGTCATGACCGGCATCCTTGTTATAGCATATAATGCAGAGCAGAAAACATTTGTGTGACTACCATAAAATACAGAGAGCATTCTTGTGATAACCATAGAATACAAAGAGTAGCCTAATGAACGCTATGTAGCACAAAGAGTATTTTTGTAACCACCACACAGTATCAATCCCACCTCCGGCACTGGTTATCCCTCAATTTCCATAGCATATTCTCTAACTACACTAGAGAAAGGTGTTAGAGCAGAACAGTTCCACCAAATGTGTACTAGATACCGTGTTCCCGAACCACACCGCCAGCAGCAACCCAAGGCACCTGGATGCATTTTACAAAGTTGAGAGGGACACCTGCACTAGCGAGAAAGCATATTGAACTAAATCTCCACTGCAGAGAGACTAGTGAAGCTGGCCAGAGTAAATTGGAATATTTTAGTCTGATTGTTACTTGACCTTCCCAGATCCCGGTCCTAAGACTCAGTGTAATCTGGTAAAACCCAGCTTTTGCTTTTATAATGTGAGAAGAATACTGAGAAAGAAGTATAAGGGGTGTACATTTCCTCCACATTTCGCTAGCAAAGAATCTAACGGACCCCGGTCTTCACCAAGAACCACCGCAAGGCAGGATGGACTTTTGCGTCCGGGAACATGCAGGTCATGGCCTTCTGATCAGCCACCAGGAATAACATAGTGGAGAGAAAGGGAAACCTGAAAGCAGGTCGGCTAGACAATGACTGGTACACTGACGGTAGTGAGGTACAAAGTCAGTATGCAGGGGAAGAGCAATAAGAGGCCAGGATCTGGTACACAGGCAATAGTGCAGTACAAAATCAGGATCCGAGAGAGAGTGGTCAAAACAAGCAAGGACTGGTAAACGAGGGGTTAACAGGCAGAAGTACTATCCAAGGAGGAATCACAATAATCACATTCTCACACATTAACTGTACAGTTTGTATCAATAAAAATCATATTTAGCTCTCTGTATTGAATGGCGGTCTCATGGCTGCCCTCTGTATTGTGTGACGGTAACAAGAATGCTCTCTGTATTGTGTGGCGGTAACAAGGTTGCTCTGCATTGTGTGGTGGTCACAAGGGTGCTATGTATCGTGTAGCAGTCACAAGGGTGCTATGTATTGTGTAGCAGTCACAACGGGTGCTTTGTATTGTGTGGCGGTGACAAGATTGATCTGTATTGTGTGGTGGTCACAATGGTGCTCTGTATTGTGTGGTAGTCACAAGGGTGCTTTGTATTGTGTGGCAGTCACAAGGGTGCTCTGTATTGTGTGGCAGTTAGAAGGTTGCCCTTTGTATTGTGTGGCATTCAGAAGGTTGCTGTCTGTATTATGTGGCAGTCACAAAGGGTGCTGTGTGGTCTTCTGCTTCCCTAGCACATCCATTTCAGTGTTGGATGTGCATTCAGAGATGCATTTCTACATACCACCCATGGTTAGTTGAATTACTGTTGTCTTTCTGTCAGTTTGGAACCAGTCTGGCCATTATCTTCTAACATCTCTCTTCAGCAAGGTTTGTCCACCCACAGAACTGCCGCTCACTGGATGTTTTTTGTTTTGAACACAGTTCTCTGTAAACTCTAGAGACCTTGGGCCTGATTCATTAAGGAAAGTAAGGCAAAAATGTGGTACATTTTCTCCTGGACAAACTATGTTAAAATGCAAGGTGTGCAGATTAGTTTATTATTTTGCACTCTGTTACGGCTCATGCCACAGGTTATCAACTCCTAGAACTGCTTCAGAGGTCTTCACCTATAGTAGCTGCCTTTCCCGTAGAGCTAGACATGCTCATAGGTACTCGGATGCCCCCAGGTCTTGTTCTCTAGTAGTAGGAGCTGATAACCTGAGATCATAGCGCAGGTATTACAAAGAGGAGGAATCAGGTATCCGGGCAAAGGTTTCAGGGTCACGAGCAAATCAGCGAAGTCAGTATTCAAGTCAGGGGTCAGGGTCACAGGTGATTCAGCAACGTCAATATTCAAGCAAGGGGTCAGGGTCACAGGCAAATCAGCAATGTCAAAATCCAGGCCAGGGGTCAGCAACGGTAACACAGAAGACAGCAAGTACAACAACAACAGGAGAAATATGCTAGCAAGCAGGGACTATAATCGTCAGTGAAGCCCAGACTAATGCACGTGATGGGCTGCTACCACACACCAGTATGCGGCGTACTACCAGCGGCTCGTGACAGTATCCTCCCCCCCCCCCCCCCTTGAGGAGGGGTCAAGGAACCCCGACATCCAGGCTTTGTAGGAATTTTTTTAAAGAAATCAGCAAGTAATTTATATGAATGTAAATTTCTTTGTGGCACGTTCTTCGGGGCCATAGCTTATTTGTACACTGAAATTTCTACAAAATGACAGCTAGAATCTGATTGGTTGCTATAGGCAACTTTCCCACTTTTTCAAACCCGCGTTGATCTAGGACATGCCCTACCCCCCCCCCTACCCCAAATATATATATATATGTCCCACATTTAAAATTTACCTCCCCCTCCAATGCAACATGGTTTTGCTGAGTTGCAAAGTTACTTCTTTTTTTTTTGTTTACTTTCCTTAATGTGTAAAATTACCAGGATATCAGCAGTTTCTGAGATACTCAAACAACCCGTACGGCACCAACAATCATTCCACAGTAAAAGTCACTTAGATCACATTTCTTCTCCATTTTGGTGTTTGGTCTAAACAACAATTGTAATTTTTGACCATGTCTTCATGCTTTTATGCAATGAGTTATTGCCACATGACTAGCTGATGACATATTTGCATTATCTAGCAGGTGTGGTTAATAAAGTGAACAGTGGATATTTTTTTTCTAATCACCATTTTTATTATATGTTTGTATTTGTGTCTCCAATTGTCAATAAAATAACATACCTAATACATTGTCCTAATTCCATCCGGATAGTTCTGATTTTTGGGGTCTATCCTGGTCAGCCAGGAGCTTCTCTGGGCATGAGGGAAAGTCATGATGTATTTCCACTCTTTACTTTATATACAGGCTGTGTGAACCAGTTAGTGATGCACTCTTTATATAAGGGAATATGGGATGGAGATATAGGTGGTTGGAGGTAAGTGCAAGCTATGCCCACCATGGTACCAAGATACACTCCCCGGCGCTCAAAAGAAAATGAAATAAAAAGGGATAGGGGTAAACAGGTTTATATATAGTATGTGAATGAGAACACAATAAGTAGTACCACAAAGGGCTAAAAACTAATATAATGCATAAATACACACATACCCTATAGTAGAGAATATATAAAAATGTCTGCAGACAATTATACAGAACAACATATGAAAAATGGAAAAAATCTAAAAAACAGAGTCCAGAAAATAGTATAAAAACAATCAAGCATTAAAGGGTCATTATTTTGCAGATACCTGCAAATATATTGCAACATAATAAAAATACAACAGAAATTGTACCTGCAGGCCATATTTCACTACAGTGAATAGGGCAATAAGGGGGCTGTGATACATGGCTGCTGGAATCTGCAACTCAAAATGCAATGTTAATAAATGCTAATTTTTTCCACCAGAAGAAAGTAGAAAAGCTAATCAAAGCTAATAACAATAATATGGAAATTATCTTATCAACTGGAGGTATATACATTTAAAAAATAAGTGCAATTTCTTTATAAAAGGGACTGCACATCATTTAAACTAGTACCGGTGACGATATAATGCTTCCTTGTCCAGATAGTTTTCTGTTTCACATTTTGTTCTCTTAGATTTTATTATCTTTAGCACAATATAAAATACCCCTTAGAAAATTCTTCTAAATGCCTGAAATTGTCAAAGAAGAAAAAGGGAAGACTCCCCACTTTTTAATGAGATAAACTGACATGCAGTCCATTACATTTTTACTGAAATAAATAGAAAGATTATGCCAATTCAGATGAACCCTGTGGTCTGAATTGCACATTCTCAGCTAGTGAAACAGCAAGTTAAAGCTAATTTAATTCCAGTCATAGAAGAAAGTCAGCAATTGCTACCACACTGTCTAATTCTAACTAGAAGCATGGATCCTGAACGCTGTGCTGAACAAGAATAATTATTGTCATCTGCGTTAAATGTCCAGTGAGATGTAATTATCAGTAACATAAATGTAGCCAATCTGCAGAATTGACAACAATTTTTGTCCTATTTTCACACCTGGAATATCATTTGTTGTATTCTGTTGCATAGATATTATCACATACAGATATATATAGAGAGAGATCTTAACAGCTCTTCGACAGCTGTGGAAAGTGTTGAAAGGCTCTGGAAATTTCATTCATATACATAAATTTATCTCTGAATTCGGTACTTTTTACTATATTATTGTGGTGATCATTACTGAATGGTGAGTGACGTGATCAATTTTGTTGGTGATAATATAATTCTGAATAAACTGTGCTCTTATAGGATTTCAATTGATGATTCCAAATTCAAGATAGAAAAATCAATTTAAAGAACACTCTATTTATGGTAACTTATATACAGTATATAGCTCCACTGTAGTATAAAAATAAATTATTCTCTTAACAGGGGCGGGCTGGGCCGAAGGGCAGGGGGGCATCTGCTCAGTCTAACTGCTGTCTGCCCCCCCCCCCCCCCCCCCCCCGTGGTTGCAAGTGGTGCCATCCGCATAAACTTAATATTACCAGCGGCGCACAGGCAGCCACATCACAACACTTGATACATCTGCCTGTCATGTGATGCGGCCACCTGTGCGCCCCCGGGCTGAAATTTGCCTGCCCACCCCTGTGCTCTTATTCCCTCCAAGAAGTTGATGATAGACATATGAAAGTCTTAACTGAAGGTATTCCTTCTGATAATATGAATGTGCAAGCATTATGACCTCTGCATCACCTGAAATGAGCAGAGAGGCCTACTGGAAGCAGTGGGATAAATTAGATAGGTCTTACAAGGACCTTTGGATCCTTGGTAGTCTAAGAAAGGAAAATAAAGGTATACAAATATGAAGGCATAATTAAGAATGCTCCGTTCCAGCTCTGTGGGGCTCTTCTGTATCATATCCTGTTACTCTGTTGTATACAGCAGAATTCTCACATTGAAAGGCCAAAGCTCTGTGAAGACCCGGTGGAAATCTACTAGCACAATATCATTCCCTCCTATGTAGCATATTATGAGGGAAATCAGAAAACCAATCAATCTATCTATCTATCTTTCTATCTATCTATTCTAGTAGCAGAGTCATATTTGCCACAGCTCTGCTGCATAGGGACAGGTGAGGTCCCAGGAAATCTGCAAGGGAAAGCTGCATACAGAGTTAATTTCCACACAGTCCTTCCCATAGCAGGCAAACACACAGGTGTACCATAAGCGTATTATTGATTTATTGTTTGTGATTGGTTTGCAGTTTTTGGGTGGGAGTTAAAATACTGTGTTGTTCATTTTATGTGGGTGACTGATGCTGGAAGAGCTGGCCAGTCAGTAGAGAGCTGGTCTGTGTTTAGCTTAGCATTAGGGTCACCAGGAGCTGTACACAATGTGGCATTGTTTACTGGTGTCATCCTGACTACGTATTGCTCTTTATTGTGATGCAAACAATAAATCACTGTTTGATTTGAAGCTGTCTGTGTCTGATGTCTGCGGGGTGTTAGTGCCAAAAGTACTACAAGTGATGTCAGAAGGTGTCAGAAGTGCTACAAGAAGGCCGCGTTTGCTACAAATAGTGTCATCGTGGGATCGCCAAGGACAGCCCACACACAACTGTCCACCCCGCCTCCAGACGCAAAAGGTGGTGAGTGGAAAATATTGACTGCCACTGTCACACACCAAACTGTATATTAAGCTATCAGTTACAGAAAAGAAATTGCTGGATTGCTGAGTAAGCAAATATTTTTTTCCTATGGAGAGAAATATATGAGAAATGTTATTAGAACTGTGCTGTGTCTGTTGTTTTGCAAAAGCAACCAAGGGGTATATTTACTAAGCTGCGGGTTTGAAAAAGTGAGAAAGTTCCCTATAGCAACCAATCAGATTCTAGCTGTCATTTTGTAGAAAGCACAAAATAAATGATAGCTAGAATCTGATTGGTTGCTATAGGCAATATCCCCACTTTTTCAAACCCGCAGCTTAGTAAATCTAGCCCCAAATGTTTTACAAATTGCTGCCCATTGTAGTGCCACACTTTGTGTGTTCTCTGAACTGTGAATTTGGTGAGGGTGATCCTCAGAAGTCTGCTGTTTACCTGTGTGTGCAGGCTAAAACACCTGTTTGTCCTTCTAGTTGCCTGTGGAAAATGCTGAGTGAAAAGTTTGATGTTTAAAAAATGCAAATAGAAATTAAGAGTAATTTGCTGCCAGCCTTAATTTTCTTACTCCAGTCAAGATGGGCAAGAAAAATAATAAAATGTGTCAAACAATGTGTACAAACAGGTGGGACTGGAATTGATTCCCAGCAGGGTAAATTTGAAACATTGCATGGTAGTTTGCAGAATGGAAAAAAAGTTGAAGAATCTTATGCTCTCTGCGCAAGCCTGGTGTTACCTGTGTCAGGCGCCGCCCCGCTGCCTCCTCGGGGCGGCCGCCTATGTCATCATCCCGCGCGTCTGGTTGCCTAGCAACCAGACGCAGAAGTCTCCGCCGCCCGGCGCGGCCATCTGAGCATGCGCGGCCCGTTGCTAGGCAACGTAACGCTATTGGATAGCGCAGCAGCGCTAATTAGCTGCCGCCCATTACAGTTGACACGGGACACTATTGGATAGCGCAGCAGCGCTAATTAGCTGCCACCCATTACACTTGATTGGCACAGGGGTCAGGGCAGGAAGTGCCTATAAAGCCCAGGGGACTAGAGTATCAGGTCTTCCTGCCTCCAGCGTATTGTGTGTGTACCAGTATCCTACTTTGTTCCTGACTATTCCTGTGCTGCCTGTGACCTTTTGACTCTCCCTTTGTACTGCGCTACCTGAACGTTTCCGACCCGGCTTGTCTCACCATTCTTCTGGATATACTTGTGTACCGTGTACTACCAGAACGTTACTGACCCCGCCTGTCTGACACCTCCTTGTATCTCGCTGTTGACTCGTGGAAGGACCGCGACCTGCGTGTCCCTGCAGCGAAGTCCATACTTCCTTGCGGGGGTTCCTGATGAATACCAGGGGCACGTTAGACTCCGCACCTTCCTCTGAGTTGCGCCAACAATAGCAGGTACGCATATAGTTGTGACAACCTGGGTCAGACTATGTGTGCATGGCAGAGTATGATCGCATGGGGAGAACTTTTAGAGCAGAAATCTCCTGGCTTGAGAAAGAATTGAGGTACTCTGTCACAGATCAATGTAGAAATACAGCTATGGAGCCATGGATAAGGTGAGAAAAACAACAATGTTTATTGCTGGAGAGTATGAACAGGTGATCAAATAATGAAATTGCAGAAATTACCAGATGTACAGCAGTTGCAGGTAAATGGGAGGTGAGGAAAGATTCCAGGCAGCATGAATCCAGGAGAAAGTGACCACAGAGTATACCATCAGGATATGAAAACAATAACCATCCATGACTGCTGGGAGAAACAGGTTTAAATGGAACACACCCAGGTGCATGGGATAATGAATGAACAGAAAGGTTAAAAGCAGGCACAATTGCAGCACCTCTGGTTATCAGAGGTACTGCTGCTAACACATAAAATGAAACACAATAATACAGTCCAAAACTCCAGGAGACAGGAGCTGCCAATACAAGCAGCAAGCTGTAAGCAGATCGTTACAGTACCCCCTCCCTTAAGGGCGGATTCCAGAAGCCCAAATTACCACCAATGTCTGAATTCATCGGAATCATAGTCCAGAATGGGGGGCCCGGCAGAAAAGTCCTCGTCTATGGGCAGAGAGGCAAAGGAGACCATACCAGAAGGAAGTTGAAGCACTGCAGAACCTCCTTTCTTTTTACGTCCTCCACCTTTTACGGGACTTCCTTGGAGTTGGGACCTGCGCCAACTGCGAGGAGCACAAAGGTATCTCTTGACCAGGTGAGATGGGTGGTACTGCTGATATTGCAGAGGCCCGCAAGATGGCATAGCAGGGGGAGTTACAAACTTGTTAATTACTGCCTCAATAAAGGATTGTAAGTCCGAAAAGATGGGATGGTCTGTCTCAACAAATGGGTTTGCCCATTCTAATGCCTCTCCCATGAAATGGGATATTAGGAATAATACCTGTCTCCTAGGGCTACTAATAAGGCTTGGTATGGAGGTGATCTGTGAAGCAAAAAACCTCAAAAGGGCTTTAAATTGGGAAGGAAGCCCTTCAAAGAAAGGTGACGGTTTGGACTTGGCAGCAGGCCCGGACTGGGCGGCAGGCTTGGCAGCAGGCCCGGACTGGGCTGCAGGCTTGGCAGGGACAGCACTGAGAGAAGCCTCGCGGCAGACAACACTGTGAGAAGCCTCGGCGCAGACAGCACTGTGATAAGCCTCGGGGCAGACAGCACTGTGAGAAGCCTCGGGGCAGACAGCACTGTGAGAAGCCTCGGGGCAGGCAGCACTGTGAGAAGCCTCGGGGCAGGCAGCACTGTGAGAAGCCACAGAGCAGACAGCGCTATGAGAAGCCTCAAAGCAGACAGCACCAAGTGGTAATTCGGGCTGAACCGCATAGAGTGGCAACTCGGGCTGAACCGCATGGGCAGGCAACTCGGGCTGAACCGCATGGACTGGCAACTCGGGCTGAACCGCATCGACAGGCAACTCGGGCTGAACCGCATGGACAGGCAACTCGGGCTGAACCGCATGGACAGGCAACTCGGGCTGAACCGCATTGACAGGCAACTCGGGCTGAACCGCATGGACAGGCACCTCGGGCTGAACCGCATGGACAGGAAACTCGGGCTGAACCGCATGGACAGGAAACTCGGGCTGAATCGCATGGACAGGAAACTGTTCTGGAGCAGGCTTTGAGGGCAGCGCCCCCTCTGGAGCAGGCTTCAAGGGCGGCGCCCCCACTGGAGCAGACTGTAGCTCAGGAACAGAGAGACAGCGGCTGAAGACTCGGAACTGGAGACAGCGGCTGAAGACTCTGAACTGGAGACAGCGGCTGAAGACTGGACACCGTGGCAGCAGACTCAGGACCGGACACCGTGGCGGCAGACTCAGGACCCGACACCGTGGCAGCAGACTCAGGACCGCACACCGTGGCAGCAGACTCAGGACCGCACACCGTGGCAGCAGACTCAGGACCGGACACCGTGGCAGCAGACTCAGGACCGCACACCGTGGCAGCAGACTCAGGACCGCACACCGTGGCAGCAGACTCAGGACCGCACACCGTGGCAGGAGACTCAGGGCCGGACACCGTGGCAGGAGACTCAGGGCCGGACACAGTGGCAGGAGACTCAGGGCCGGACACAGTGGCAGGAGACTCAGGGCCGGACACAGTGGCAGGAGACTCAGGGCCGGACACAGTGGCAGGAGACTCAGGGCCGGACACAGTAGCAGGAGACTCAGGACCGGACACAGTGGCAGGGGACTCTGGACCGGAGGCAGATGATGGCACCTCGAAGCAAGAGGCAGAGGCTGGGACCTCGCAACAGGAGGCAGAGGCTGGGACCTCATAACAGGAGGCAGAGGCTGGGACCTCATAACAGGAGGCAGAGGCTGGGACCTCGCAACAGGAGGCAGAGGCTGGGACCTCGCAACAGGAGACAGAGGGAGCTGGCGCCTCAGGACAGGCAGCTGGAGCTGGCGCCTCAGGACAGGCAGCTGGAGCTGGCGCCTCAGGACAGGCAGCTGGAGCTGGCGCCTCAGGACAGGCGGCTGGAGCCTCAGGACAGGCGGCTGGAGCCTCAGGACAGGTGGCAACTGGAGCTGGCACCACAGGACAGGTGGCAACTAGAGCCGGCGGATTAGGCTCCATCCCAGGGAACAGATCAGGTTGTAATATAGCAACAGGAGGTGAAGTGCAGACAAATCCAGGGTCTGGAGAGGAGCACACTGAAGGCTGCTGCATAGGATGTCGTGGTCTACGGATAGGACAGTCCTGTAAGAAGTGCTCATTGCTGGCACAGTACATACACAATTTGTTTGTTACTCTGCACCGCCGCTCCTCTTCGGAGAGATGGGGGCGTGGACCACCTGTGAACCGGGAATTGGCCAAGCCATAGTTCTTAGTAAATGGCAAATTTTTAGGAGCACAATTACCAGGTGCTGCTTGCATAGATTCCACAGCAGAGAGGGTGGGTGGAAATAAATCACCTGCTTCTGCATTAGAAGAGAGAAAGTCTGACAGCCTCCTGAGTGGGTCCATAAGCAGGGTAGAAAATTTAGCCAGCTGAGAGCGTAGCAGGATTATGTCCCTTTGTAAAGCCTGTAGCTGTGGCAATTCAAAAGCTGGTAAAGCAGACATGTTCCAAAAATAAATGAAAAATTGATTGCAGAAAAAAAAGGAACCAGAAATAAAAAAAAAACTTTCACCTGACTCCTAAGCTGTTTTGTGGGCTGGTTATACTGTCACAGATCAATGTAGAAATACAGCTAAGGAGCCATGGATAAGGTGAGAAAAACAACAATGTTTATTGCTGGAGAGTATGAACAGGTGATCAAATAATGAAATTGCAGAAATTACCAGATGTACAGCAGTTGCAGGTAAATGGGAGGTGAGGAAAGATTCCAGGCAGCATGAATCCAGGAGGAAGTGACCACAGAGTATACCATCAGGATTTGACAACAATAACCAGCCATGACTGCTGGGAGAGACAGGTTTAAATGGAACACACCCAGGTGCATAGGATAATGAATGAACAGAAAGGTTAACTCCTAAAACACAAAAGCAGGCACAATTGCAGCACCTCTGGTTATCAGAGGTACTGCTGCTAACACATAAAATGAAACACAATAATACAGTCCAAAACTCCAGGAGACAGGAGCTGCCAATACAAGCAGCAAGCTGTAAGCAGATCGTTACAGACTCAAAGCAGCAGTGTGTTGAAAAGATAAAAATCCAAGAGGCTGTTTCTGAGATGAGAATTACATGAGTTGTGTGAAGAAAAAGAAAGGGCAGTTGCAGCTCTTAAAGAGATAGCAGCAGGAAAGAGGAAAAGCAGTGTAAGCGCTTAAAGAGACAGTAGCGGAGAAAGACAAAGAGATTGCTGCGCTGAAACAAGAGCTTGTCACTGTTTGGCCCGAGGTCACTCCCAGCACTGTTCAGCCAAAGGTCGCTCCCAGACTTGTTCAGCATGTGGTTTTGCATAGCACTGTCCAGTCAGTGGACCCTCATAGCTCTGTCTGGTCAAGGATGCTTTGTGGTCCAGCTGTGAAGTTGTGGAACAGAAGGTGTTTCAGGTATGGACAGCTGGGACACCTTAAATTGGAGTGCAACAAAGCCCATAAACAGGTTCGGAAAGAGGTCCGCGGTGAGCGGCTCCGACTAGACATGCCGGCAACTGAGACACTGCTCGGACGCCCAGTCTTACAGGATCTGCCAGGGAACTCACAGCATGTGAATCTCGGTTATGAGGACTTGCTATACCGGAATGCTGTCCTGGGGACACGGCAAAACTGCCACAAAAGTGTCACCATTTAGGCAAGTCTGGACTGAGGACTAATTATCCAGAACTGTTACTTGTTTTGAACTTTACACGTCATCAAAGAGATGATGAGCTTTTACAACATGCATTGAAGTTGGCTAATGTTGATGTTGTCGCAGAACCTGTCAACTCGGCACACTGTGTGCCAACATATGTTGTTAAAGAAAATGTTTTGCTTTGCATTGCTACTGTAAGGGGAGAAGAGTAGAACAGTTAGTGGTTCCAAGGGTTCCTGTCCCTCTTGTGTTGGAAGCTGCACACACACAGGTGGGTGGCAGACACTTAGGTGAAGGGAGAACAAGGGAACATGTTCTGTGCAGGTTTTACTGGCCAGGAGTCTACCTAACAGTGAAGAAGCTCTGTAGGGCTTGTGCGGTGTGCCAGAAAACCTACCCCAACGTCGCAGTACAGCCACAATTTGGAGGGGCTCACAAACATCCTTTTAGAAACTTAAGGGCCTGTGAGTGGAAACAGAGAGGACAGGCTGTTTAGGAAGAGTGTTCTCAGTTTAAAAGAAGATGAGGTCCCATTAAGGCACTGATAGACATGGTAGAGAGGACACTTGAGATGATAAACGTGGTTCTCTTCCAGAGAACTGGTGTCCGCGTCACCAAGGTTGGCGACGCTAAGGGGAAGGGTGTGTAACAAAGATGCCTATTTGCCACAACTCTCCTGCATAGAGACATGTGAGGTCCTAGGAAAGCAGCATACAGAGTAAATTTCCGCGCTGTCTTTCCCATAGCACACAAACACACAGGTATACCATATGCTTGGTATTGATTTATTGTCTGTGATTGGTTTGTAGTGTTTGGGTGGGGGTTAAAAGACTGCTGTTCATTTTATGTGGGTGACTGATGCTGGAAGAGCTAGCCAGTCAGTAGAGAGCTGAACTGTTTAACTGAGCATAAGGGTCACCAGGAGGTGTAAACAATGTGGCATTTTTTACTGATGTCCTCCTGACTAAGTATTGCGCTCTATTGTAATGCAAACAATAAAGCTGTCTGATGTCTGCGGTGTGTCTGTGCCAGAAGGACTACAAGTGGTGTCAGAGGTGCTACAAGAACGCCGCATTTGTTAAATTATATAAAATATATATATATATATATATATAATTATATTAATAGTAGGTGTTCGGCTAACTATTTCTGAAAGGTAATGCATAGTTAGCACTGCTAAACATGACATAGCACATTCTGTTTAGAGAAGACAATTGTTGCACTGGCATTTACTTTGATGCCAAATAAGCAGCAATAGTCAAAGTGTGGTCTATGCAATGGCCAATAAGTCAACCCCCAAACCCCCTCCCTGGTATTCTCCACAAACCATCCCTCTCTTTCCCTTAACTTACCTTTGGGCTCCTCTCAGATTCTTCAGCTGACTTTGGTAGGTTCCTCTCCAGTGAATGCATTGTGGATGTGACCTAACGACATCACAACGCTGATTTCGTCAATATTAAAGGGGCAGGGGACTGAGAGCTGTGCATGGTCTGTGCTGAACAAAATCGTGTGTGGGAGGCTGTCCTACTCGATAAACTTCATCATGGGTTTGGCCTTTCATACTGATGAGTGTTTTTATAATAGCCCAGAATTTCTTTCCTATCTGTAATGTAAGTATCAACTCAAGCACTGGTCCACTTCAAATATATAACTTTGAAGATACCTACCCACTGATGTCAGCAAAATAAAAAAAGCTGGAGAGCCCTTTTTACTGTTCTACTGTAGAGCTGCCCAACGGATGCAAACACTTGCATAGCACCAAACTTCTCTTGCTATAAGATGGTTGAAACTGGAGGAGGCTTAGATAAGTCCTATGCCTATAAGGGAAATTATGCGGATCCTGGAGAAAGATCATTCTAGGATCCTTAAGTGTTTATAGTTTTAATTCTAATATAACCTTAGACTTAGGTACTTGTTCAAGCCACAGTTGGGTGCATAAACTTGCCCCCTGCTCTCATATCTATTCTAAATCGGTCAAACTTTCCACCATGGATAATTTCAACCTCCTTAAATCACTGAGAGTTTGAGAAATGAAAAAGTTTAGTGATCCAGAAGCACTGTGTCACACATCAGACCCGCTGATTGACAGACTCCCCGCTATTACTCACTTTCTTTCTGGCAGTTGTACTCCTCTGAGACGAATGCTGTGGATCTCCTGGCGGATAGCCATCTTGTTCAGCTGATCTGAGCATGCGCGAACTGGCAATCTCCCCATTCATTCTTTCCAGCCAATCGGATGCAAGACTTCACTATTTAAAGCACACATCTTACCCGTGTTAGTGTTAGGCACCGTTCCCGTTTCTTACTCCTGCCGGCGACGGGCGGCGCTCACCACTTCTTATGAGTCCAGTTGCTAGGCAATGGGATGCCTCCTCCAGCCGGCTTTAGGGCTCTTGCACGGCCGTTGCCGTGACAACAGGACGCTGACCGTCGACTCACTGCCCACCAATGAAAACACACTCCTTACTATATAAAGGAGACCCTGGCACCATTAAGCTGCCAGAGTAACTAGGTCTCCTAATGCTCCAGCACTCTAGTGGTCCTATCTACTTTCTGATTGACTCCCTGTGTACCGAACCGGCTTGTCCTGACTACGCTTTGGATTCTCCCCTGGTCTGTTCGCTCCTCCCTGGTTTTGACCCCCTGGCCGTCTGACTCAGCTTTGTCCGCTCCCTGGTACTTCACTTGTCCGCATGGTTACGCCTTCTGCCTGTCCGACTACAATTGTTCACCATTCACCTCACCGGTAACTTTCTTGGAGGGCCACGACCTGCTCGCCACCTGCGGCTAAACCCAAACTCCCTTGAGGGGATCCTTGGTGAAGACCGGTGGTGTTAGACTCCGCATCTCCCTGTGTAGCAGCGCTAATACCTGTGTCAGGCGCCGTCTCTGCACTGACACTTGGTGCAGGAGAGGGATGCCTGCACCTTCCAAACAACCACGTCCTGTTGCCTAGCAGTGGGACGCTATCTCTGCTCACCTGTCTGCAGCCAGCATGTCTTACCATCAAAATCTCCCTAACCCTATCAGGAGGCACCTTAGGGTATATAAGGCAGCCTCTGACACATGTCTAGTGCCAGAGTATTTGGTCTTCAGCCTTGCTCCAGCGTTTGTTCCTGTGTTACTGTTATTTGGATTCTGAACCCGACTTGTTCCTGACTTCTCCTTTGATTCCGGATTCTGGCTTAGAGTGATATTTGGTATTGACCCGGCTTCCTGACCATTCTCCTGCTTCTGATTCTGCTATATCCGTTCCTCTGGTTTTGACCCGGCTTGCTGACTACTCTTCCATCCTGCATCCTGGTGGGCTATCACTGCTGCCTCAATTGTTACCTCGCCAGCTGACTGATACTGCGGGCCACAACCTGCAAGTCCCTTGCAGCGAAGTCCATACCTCCTTGCGGGGGTTCCTGGTGAAAACCAGGGGCGTGTTAGACTCCACACCTCAGTACTCAGTAGCGCCAACTGCTGGCAGGTATCATCAATTCCACCTAGTGATTCTGACAACCTGCAGGTGAACTTCAGTTCAAAACATCCCGTGACAGTAAGTTGCCAGATCTTCAGGTCTTTCGTCCTGTTCCCTGGCTCCTGACTGCTACCTTTTCTCTGAATCTCCAGCACATCTATCCGCAGATCATCACAGCCTCTGTGTCTACTCCGCTATCCTTGTAGTAATCCCTCTGCTGACCATCGCTACCAGCCTCCTGTGTAACCAGTCTACTGCTCTCATGATCTTAGCTCCAGTATATAAACCCTACTGTTTCCCTGGGGAACTGTCTTCTAGTCTCTCAACTATTCAGATACTTCACATCCGTGTCATCCTTGGTTATAGTCTTGGTTCTCGTTACAGTTTTGCTCATCACCTCCTACAAGAACTGTGACCTGAGGTCTGGGAGCTGCAAAGTCCAAACTCCCTTGCAGGATCCTCTGCCAAACACCTCCCACTCCGTTAGACTCCACGCCTTCTAAGAGGTAGTACCAATGTGAGCAGACTGTACGGAGACTCTTCTGACCATACTGGTTGTGACACACTGAAAAGTTATCCCTTGTACAGAATTGTATAGATTCTCCCAAGTATCCCAAGGTGAAAAGGTCTTGTCTCTACAAACCAAGTTTGCAAACCTTTGTAGCAGTAAAACCATTGGACCAGGCTTAATATTGATCCTTTACACAAAACTTTGGCATGGCAGGCGACCAAACTTATGCAGTTTTATGGCTAATTTGAGTAGGAGTTTTGGTGATTATCTATATAAAGAACAACAGTCGGAAATGCCTTAAAAAACAGGTCTAAATGAGTAAATGTGATTGTGAAATATGAATTTTTAATGGATGAAATGTCTCTCCCACCAACCAATTTAGGACATTTCAGTCTTAACTCTTTTTCAGAGGCTCTTGACAAATGGCTATTTTTTTTTCATGGCTGATAGGCTTTGCTCTCATTCAGACAGTTTGGGATACATCATTTTAACTTACTTTCAGTGTAACTGCTGCGTGCATCCAACAAATTAAACTGACAAATTGATACAACACTTTTGTGTGGAAACTAGCAGTGTAATTGCTTCTACTTGGAGGCATATGGCTCCCTCTAGAACTGCCCTTATAAATGAACTTTAGTGAATCTACTAAAATTATTATTATCATTTATTTGTAAGGCATCACAGTACTCTGCAGCACCGCACAGTGGGAAAATCAGAGCATTTATATAACCGGATGATACGAAATAGACAAAATAAGGTGGATAGAAAGACCCTGTTTGTGAGAGCTTACAATCTAATGTAAAAGGGCAGAGCTGAGATAAGTGTAACTCAGAGGTTAGAACATCAATAAGACTGCTCCAGTGTGAGTATTAAAGCCTAACCTACTCCCGCCTGATCATAAAGAGGTAAGTTTTACGTGTACTTTACTACTGGTAGCTCCACATATATAACATACACATTAATAAACCTGTATGTGTAGGGGCACATTTCTGGTTAACTACCCCCTGTGACCAGAATGGCTAGAAATTAGCTAGAACTGGGTAACAAGTAGGAGGAGCTCCATAGGTAGGTGCTTACGAGAGTGCACCAACAACACCCAAAGGCAGACATGGGGCTACAATTAGAAAATCTAACATTTTATATTTGTCTTGTACTTGTGTTTTGGCTGAGGCCAGGAAATGTCAGAGCAAACAATGCCAGTTTCTTTCTGCTTCCATTTTACATGTAGTATTAGGATCCAGAAGCAAACAGAACTGCATTGTTTACCAAGTTCATTAGATATAATATTCCCCAAATCATGAATGATTACAGAAATAGTATGCAGCAGCCACAAATAAACTGACCAAAAAACCCTTGGGTACAGCTGTCTCCTCTGCTTTTAGGTGGGAAAACCAGGACACACAGGAGTCCTAAGTCACATCTTTTTGCTTCAACTCAATATATTTAACTTAAAATGCTTATTTACTGCCCTTTAATTACTAAAGAAAGGGCTTCTCATGTCTCTGTTGATTGTTCAGTGTGCTTAAAAGTACATTTTGTTGAGAATGGGGTTAGCAACTTTCTGGATGTGCATCTATAATCTTTAGCAACCAATCTGAACCAAGGTTTGGCTTGATTTGCAAATGACTACGCTTCGAGATGGGTGCATTTAGAGGCCTGTTCCGGCAAGGTCCTATCCTTGACATCAGCTGTAGATGTTCCAACTAATCTCAGATCTATTATGGTGCGTTCACACCCAGTTAAAGATTCTCAACTTTGGGACTATTATAAACACCATTTTGAAACAATTTCTCTACTCTGCACTATTACACCCCTGTGGAACAATCCTGAATTCTCTCCAGCCCAATTCATAGCCCGATTCCTGACTTGGTTTGAGAGAGGTATTATAATGGTCTTGGATACCCTGGAAAAAATGTATTTCCTAATAATTGGCCCTTTTACCTACATACAGGTGAAACATTTTGTTACTTCCATCCCTAAATACAGCATAATTAGGCCACTGACTCTATGTGCACGTAATCCTCTCCCAAAAGGTATTATCTCTATTCTATATCATTTACTAGTAACCACCACTAACTGGGCCCAATGCCTCGAAACATTAGATAAACTGGGAGGCAGACTTGGGGGAACAGTCTGAGGAGGACACCTCTTCTACCGTGAGGGAAAGAGAATCCAAGGCCTTAATCTAATCTTTGATTAAGTAAAATGCCTATAAGGTGTATTATAGGTGGTATTTTGTTCCTATCTGACTAAAGATAATTCCCTCAGATCAGTGTTGGAGAGGTTGTGGTGAGACCTGACCCTTGTCTGGTGGTCCTGCCCCAAGATTGCCCAATTCTGGGATGACATTACCAGACTACTTGGCAGAATTAGCAATGTTCCAATATCTAAATGTCTGTTTTCTCCTTGACCTCCCGCTAGAGGGGTTGCATAGGGACGTGCAAATTCTCAATGCTGCCAGGTGTCTGGTTGCAACTCATTGGAAAAGGTCACCCTCATGGCAACAACTCAATAAAATTTGGCACTTGACAACTATGGAGAAGATCTTTGTATATTTACACAACAAATATAATAGTATGTTTGGTTTATCTACAACAGCTCACTCACATGAAGAGATCCATCATTGGGATTTCATCATCATCATCATTTATTTATTTATATAGCGCCACTAATTCCGCAGTGCTGTACAGAGAACTCACTCACATCAGTCCCTGCCCCATTGGAGCTTACAGTCTAAATTCCCTAACATACACACACACAGACAGACAGATAGAGAGGGAGAGACTAGGGTCAATTTTGTAAACAGCCAATTAACCTACCAGTAGGTTTTTGGAGTGTGGGAGGAAACCGGAGCACCCGGAGGAAACCCACGCAAATATGGGGAGAACATACAAACTCCACACAGATAAGACCATGGTCGGGAATCGAACTCATCACTCCAGTGCTGTGCGGCAGAAGTGCTAACCACTGAGCCATCATGCTGCCCAACAATTTTCAGATTTACTTTTGTAGCTAAAACAAACTTAAACTTCAATATATATAATCGATTCATAGCATACATTAGCATCTTGGAATTGCGTCCTCCAGGGGTACTGGCCTGTTTTGTTCTCTTAGCGCCACCCCCATGACTTCAAAACCTCCTTTGATCTTTCTTACCTGTGACAGTCACAAACACACACCCTTGTGACAGCATTTTCCAATAATATAAGAACCCCAAAATATGGTTCTCACTCACAGCTTGTGTAAGCCAGGTATCTCAAACTCAAAACCCCAAATTGGGCAAAATAATCAAACTCTAAAATTGTGTGGGCCGCAACAAAAAGAAAAAGTCTCTTATGCAATTTTGTAAGGTTTATTATTAAGAAAAAACAAAAATAAAGTTTAATGTTTTCTTCCCTTTGCTTGATACTGTGCTTTCCATGCTGCTTTTGCTCCCTTTCACCTGTCTCCCGTTTCACACTGTGCCCTCCATGGTGCTTTTGCTCCCCTTCATCTGTTTCCCGTGTCATACTGCACACTCCATTCTGGTTTGCCCCCCTTCAGTTACCTTTCTATTGCCTTTGTTTTTCTCTTCCGTTTTCTTGTCTTCTATTTTCTTCTCTTCTGCTGTGAGCGTTCAGATAAATATATATTTTTTCTTTCTTTTTTTTCTTTTTCTTTTCTGGGCCCTGGCTGGGCATCAAAAAACATGCGTTTGGGCTGCATGTAGCCCGTGAGCTGTGAGTTTGACATGTATGGGTTAAGCTGTTTATTTGTTTATGTATGTGTTATCATTTCGATTACCGTCACCTGTTGTATTTGTTTATTCTGTAAACATAAATAATGTTCTTACAAAAAACCCCAAAGCATTTTGTTGATCTTACACAGGCAAAAAAATGACATTGCTTTAGCACATTTAACTAAAAGCGACATTTGTTACACAACCACATTAAATTTCAAAACTTCCAGTATCAAACAGGTTAACATAATTTGTTGTTTTAAAGGAGTCAAATTCTGGCAGCAATACATAAAGACACCTGCGAAGACCTGACACATAATTGGAAAGTGGGAGGACTTTGAATGAAAAATCCTGTGGTTCTAGCATGCTGTGAGAAAGTATTTAAACAGATGTTAAGCTCCAAAATGCAATCTCTGATGATAGTTGTTTTTGAAATGTTATTATCCTTTATGGTCTATTTCATTTATGCTGAATAAATACGATTTTTGTGACTCTGTAATTTATTTACCTCCTGTTACCTTTATCTCTATATTTTAATTTGATTGACTAGTTTTACCAGGTGGACAGCTACTGTCAACTCTAACATCAATTTTCCATTCAACACTCAAAGTCTTCCAACACCCTGTGTCATTTACCATCGATGTTACATATATAAATTGGCCTATACATACTCAGTTATCTCAAAGTGTTTATTATTATAGATTTGTGAAGCGGCAACAATTCCTGCAGTGTTGTATAGAGTAAGCAATACATGGAATACATTATAGCAATATCAAAGCATGAATACACAATGGAAAAGAAACCAGTGGTGGGACAAGCAGTTTTGGTACAGAGTTGTCAAACTGGACAGCACGGTGGCTCAGTGGGTAGCACAAATCTGTTTGGCATTTGTATATTCTTACCGTGTTTGTGTTAGGACTTTGTCCTTATTCTGGATCAGGACTGCAGTACCTCTGTGCTAGCAGAAGTGCTGCTGTTATACTCAGACATTTTTTCCTCACATGCAGTTACTTTCACACCCCTGTTTACACACATGTGTCTGGCCTTTATAAGACTGCCTGTGTCACACATTGCACCAGCTAACCTGCATTTAGTTACTGTTCTTACCAGTTTCTCTTGTTTCTCACTCCCTGCATTCACTTGCTAGTCTGAACTGAGCATGCGCACAACTGGGGGTAAATGTATCAAGGTGCGATTTTGCAAATCCAGTGATTTTTCTCTGGAGAATTGAAACTCGCTGATGTATGAAGCTGAGATTTCATGTAAAATCGCCAGAGATGTGTTCCTGCCAAAATCGCTATTTCCAAAATCAATAGAGATCAAAGTCCCAACTGTTTGTCACTCTAGCTATACAAGTCTCAAATGTATGAAGCTGCGATTAAGCAAACTCTCCTGAGTTGGGGACTAAAATCTTTTAAAACTTCTAATATTTTAAAATGGTGAAAAAAAATCGGACTTTGATACATTTACCCCCTGGTCTTTTCAAAACTTGCTGCATTCTCTTGATTGGCTAATTGCCTGTCAGCTCTGTCTATTTAAAGCACCTGCTTCTCTACTAAGTTGCCAGATCTTCAGGTCTCCTTACCTGTTAGGATGCTGTTATCTCTGGCTCCTGTCTGCACATCGGTACCTGTTCCATGATCATGTAAGCTCTAATAGGACAGGGACTGTTGTGAATGACAAATATTCTCTGTACACCGCTGCAAGAATAAATAATAATGCTTATGATCATAAAACTACATAATGCATGAGATCCATTTGCCATTCAAGCCATTACTATTCACATTATACTTAATGATGCCCCCAAACACCAAGCAGTGATCCGACATATTACACTGGAAGAGACTTCTACACATTATAAAATAGTTATATTAAGAAAAAGGAACCTCATTTACAAACCTAAATCCTTTGTTAGCACTGATCTTCTCAATTTGTACAGGTGCAACATGCACCTACATTTCTGACAAAGTGTCGGATTTACGGAACAAGCTGGCAGTGTTTGCAGGGGAGCAAAAGTTTCCACCCTCCATAGGATGAGATAGGTGTGGTGATGGCATTCCTTGCCAGATACAGACTAGGTGCCCCTTTGTGCCTAGTTTCTATGAACAGTGTAAAAAATTAAATTTTGTTTGATTATTGAAATCAGACAGAGTGGTGGAAAGTGCCAGTGTTGGACCAGGAATACCAGAGAAGTCTGCAGATTGCCAAAAAGACTCACCTCCTATTCAGTGTCACACCTGCTCCTGACGTCCGTCTTTACTCCATTTTGGATCTAGACAGGTATGCAGAACAATCACAGTCATAATGGAGTTGGAAGTGGTTGGAGGCCAGATTAGGTAACTACAGGTAATCCCTTTTGCATCCTAACCATTACCCCAATCCATGGGCAGACCACTTTCTCATGCTTGGCATGCTGGGAGCAGGAACATCTGAAT